>JAEAOA010000873.1:1217500-1227765 GCA_016746295.1 Potamilus streckersoni
ATGCAATATCAGGTAACAAACACGAACTGAGAACAAACAAAATGCAAACTCAGGCTCTTTGCTGCAGAGAGAAACCTAAACCATAGTTATATGCTTTATCATTAATGTTTTCGAATAATGTTTTTACGTGCAAGTTGGTCCACGTTGCCAAAAACAAATTTATATTAAATGGATAGCATTGTCGAGGAATGAACATATTACACATTGTATATTTAATTGCGTTATGTCCATTAATACCACATACTGTTTGACGTAAAGAGAGAACATTTCCAAATCTACTTTTTATTAATAATGTAAATTTTAAGTATGCAGTTTTATATAAACCATAAAGAATGATGCAAACGCAAATGCAATTAACTCTAAAAGTTCTCATGGCAAATTTTGCAAGTTTTACATCTTCATTTAGCTGCTTTTGTTTTCCTTTCTGTTTCTTTTGGTGTTCCTTTTCCTTCCTGGTCAACGTTAAGACATTCACATATTTATTGTCTTTTTTCAAATTTAAATACACAACTCTATCTAGTATTATGATGATTCCTTTATAAATTTGCAAGACAATTAAACTTGCTTTCTCGCTTTTTCCTTTTCACAGTATATCTTATAATAACCTCTATATTCGTTTTGAATCCACACTTACCTTCTGTTTTTAACTTTATTCAACTTTATATACTTATCATTTTCCTAAGCGTTTTATTTTTTTTGTTATAAATATTGATCCTAATTTAACATTTTCTGATTTAGACTCAGTACACAAAGGAAGAAAGCTTTCTATTCGTGCTACAGACAGGATAATGTACACCTGACCTGCATGCAATGACCTATATAGTAAACTCATGTATCTGAAAAGAGTTTTTATTTTTGTTGTTTTCAATGTCGTGCTATTTTTCAGCAAATGCATTTTTATTGCAGAAAGTAGAACTCGTGTCGGGAGAAGTAAACAAACCCGGCAAGAATAACATGGGAAGCCAATGGCAAGCTGTCTAACATAACTACATTTGTCACATTTTATGAGCACTAGACTAGAACAAATTTTAACGCAAGTGCGATAGCATTCATGGGTAAAGGAAGCCGCTTTAGTCCACTTGGCCACACATGACCACATATGAAGTCAGTGAAACAAGTTAAAATATCTTAAAAGCTTATATTATATTATATAATACGCTTTTATCATATCAACTTGACCCTATTGTTAAGTTAAGTGTCTAGTTGGTATAGAACGTTGAACATATAATATGGCATATTGTGATTTATCCCGTATCACCAATATGAAGTTCTCTAAGTGCTGATATAAATAAAACAAAACTATATTACTAAGGAACTAGTTAATCTTCAGCTTAAAAAAGGAAGGAGTATTTGTCTATGTATGAGATTGAGTTTAAATATATGTATTAGATCTATTGTTTCATTTTTCGTTATTTGTTTTTTAAAAGGTGATGCTCATCCGTGAAAATGTACCTCTTATGAAAGGATAGCTCTGATGCATATCTAAATGGAAAGAACAAGGATTGTAAAGATAACTGTCGGAACGAATATCATCCTGAAAGGATATCCTTTGAACATCCCAAGCTACTAATATTTAAATAGTATTCAAACATATTATAATTATGGAATTATAATCTCTGAATATTAGAGATAGTTATTTTTTTTATTAAAAATATTAAGATTCCAGAAAAATAAACCATAATGAATATAGTTGCCCAATGGTACAGGAACATCTTTTAGGTTAAGCACCATAAATAATAAGATTTCAAAACAATTCAGAAACAGGAATTAAAAACTGCAGTGTTTCTAAAATTCAATCATTTGCTATTTTTTTTACTAACCCCATAAATCTCTTTCGAATCCAAATCCCCTGAAGCCGCGGTTCTCCGTCTATAAATTAAATGTAAAAATTATATTTCTTCTTCTTCTTATGTGAAAAGTTTTCGACATAGATAGCAATGAAAGCATACCAGTCACTTTTTTACCTGCAGTAGAAGTGCCATAGTGTAAATAGAACACATACATTATTCAATGTTGATGATGTATTGTTGTTGTTACTATGATACTAAAATGAACAGTTCTTTATGAATCAAGGAATCGACCATCGTTTTACAAAGAATACTAACACAAACCCGATTATTCCGTGGAGAGTTTGGCTAAACTATTGCATCATCTAGGATTTAGGCATTATCATGCTGATACTGATCTGGCTCAAAAGAGGTTGGACTTTTTCAATATTCTTCATTGAGGTGGGTATAATGCCCAACTGTGGTAAGATTCTGTAAAATTCACTCAGAATTTATTTATGATTGTTGGACTACCGACCGTGTGAAATTGGGCCATGACACAATGATTATTTTGACAGTAACAAAGTTATCATTGAGTCCTCTATGAAGTTTAGTGGAAGTGTACATATCATTATTAATATTTTGAAATGTACACTTCCACTAAACGATGATAGAAGGGTTATTTTACTGATCGGAGCGTTTTGGATCATAAAAACCGTACAAAATCAATATTGTTTTGTTTCTAGGTCATGATAGAGCAATTATTTTGACAAACAAACTTACCACTGAGTACTGTATGAAGTTAAGTGGATTACCACATTTACATTATATATTTTAATGACATGTGGTGATCCACTTAACAATGATATGATAGTTATTTCACTGATCTAAATATTCCTCGTCAAAGATACTAAACCAATTATTGGCTTTCCAGATATGAAATTTGAGCATCGTAGTGTGATCAACAGCGTTTATGTCGTTGCCACCGATGCGTATTTGATTGTACAGGGGAAAAATGAGAAAACGGGTGCTTGTTACTTCTATTGTGATGTGTCTTTCTATCTTCTGAAAATACATTGATTAATCTAATTGCATTTGCACAGCTAGATAAAATACGTAGGGGCAAGTGTTTGTATGCAATCAAATACATATACCAATACTGGTATGGTCAGAATCAAAAGCGTCGTTTGAACGGCTGCCAGAATACAGTCAGGCAGGCATGTGATGTGGAAACACAATTTTGTAGTAGGATAAACTTAGAATCAAGCAATTGTGAGCGAGTAAGTAAATAAGTTGTTGTTTTATGTTATTATAGGGTTTTACGCCATTTTTCAGCGCACGATAAGCTATACATGGAGGCCAGTATTAATGGTGGAGGAAGAACACTGGAACTCCCCGAAAAAAACCACCGACCAACTATAAGCTACTGGCAGGCTTTCTCACTTACCCACGAAAGCCGAGACTGGATTCGAACTCACGAAGACAGAGGTGAGATGGCACTGTTCCGAAACGGTCAGCTCTTTAGATCACTCGGCCACTCAGGGCCCCAAGTAAATAAGTAAATAACATTGTTATAATGACCTTTTGGCAGGATCACAATTAAACTGGCAAGTAAAGCTTTATACATTGATATCGGGCGAAACGATTGTTTAGCTTTATGATTTATTATAGCAGCGACGAAACGTAAATTGAAATATAGCAAATAGAAATTTTCTTAAAACATTCGTTCAAAGAAAGCTTCCAAAATAAATAAACGAAATCCAATACACTAACCCTAAAACTGCGTAAAACTGCACTTAACATCTAGCTAGAAAAGCAGCAAAAGCTTCCTTACTGCCATAATTACTTAATTGCAATCTCTGCCACGGCAAAAAAAACAGAAAAAATGCCAGCCATTAAAAAAGACGCATAAGCTTTTAATTTTATCACGTTTTGGGAGGGATGTTGTTACTAGTTCTACTACTATTTCATCTACTACTACTACATTCAACTTTCAATTTTTTAATTTAAGAACTTTTATCTACTGCTAATAACTAAGTTCCTAAATAAGAAAAATTATTCTTTAATTCAAACTAAACAACAATAAATGCAAAACGTAAACAAATGCTAACATATAATACTAGAAAAGCAACAGAGAATACAGGTAATTTTGTTTTATCAGGATGTTTGTTTTGTAATATAAAAGCATTAGCATTTATCGGTAACAGGAAAGCACTAGAATTTACATTTTATCTAAGTATCTGCCTCTCACGACCAGATGACTAACTGATTAGGGTTGTACAGCGGCAAACTTAAATTACGAACAAGACCAAGCATTGTTATTGTTCCTTTTATTGAAAACTGCCACAACAGAATATGTTTTTGAAAAGGAAGATACAATAAACAAAAGTTTAAAGAGACTATACGCTGGACCAATATAATGCCGGAGTAGATAGAGGCTGACATAACTTGGAAAACAAAATAACATTCGTTATATCACAAATATCCCTGATTGCTTAAGAAAATCAGCATGTCATCAACAAAAACAGTTGTACCTAATCTGGTTAATAATCTACTACAATATCAATAATAACATGATAATCATCAGTAACCTTGTCTTAAGGATGAGTAGGACATGCATTCGTAGTCGCATAAACGTACAACACGGTCAATTGCTTTTAATATTGTTAGTGGGTTTAACCGTTACTAATATTATCACACTACGATTAATTACTACAAAAATGAAATTTCATGAATACCAAACGGGGTTGCTAATACAAAACTAATGTAAAATTAACAAAGATTACTGAAGAAAACAAGAAAAAAGATAAAGAATTTAAAAGACTCAAAATGCTCTAAAACTCTTCAGTTTTGCTGGGGTGGGGAAGAATAAAAATTAACATTATACCGTTTTCCGAGGATGGCTTTTTCACCTTTGTTACTCTTTTGACAATAGCTCTCAAGTGGCTTAGTGGTTCGAGCGTCCTCCTCGGATGCGGAATATCGTGGGTTCCATCCGCGGTCGAGTCCTTTTAAAGAATTTAAAAATGGCTATAACAGCTGCCTCGCTTGACTCTCAGCATAAAGAGGTTAGTATTAAAACTGGTAGGCCTGGTGTAAGGAGAATGTGATTGGGTGGGACATCATGCTAGATGTCATCGGCATGATGCCAAAATACAAGACATCATGACATCACTATAAACTTCCACACTGCAGACATCTTAGCGATATGACTGAACAATTGTTAAAAGCTACATTAAAAATCATAATCACATCACATCAAATCTTTCGACAACTACATTGTTTTAAATTTTCTAAGTTGTTGACCTCCTTCTCAGCCTCTGTAATGGTGTTTTACAATTTTTCTATTTTCATGTCTTTCCTTTCTTTGACAATCTAAAGGATTTGCCAGTTAATTTTTTTTGGGAGGGACGGTTAGCGTAGGGGTGGGGGAGACAAACCATCCAGATTATTTAGTTGTTTCACATAAATACATCCAGTTGTTACGTTTGCAATTTTTCCATTTATCGCTGCTCAAACAAATGCATTGTAAAGATAAAGTAAAACCTCTACACTAGAGTTGAATTCAACTTTACTCTACATGCTCTTTTGACGTTCTTCACTGCAAAACCGACACTATTTTGCTGTTATTACCCCTCTACTATACATATATTGCAGCTAATAAATATAAAATACAATTTTATATAAAATTTAACTTAACATATTGGACTTATGAAAGTAGAAACGCCACCTCGCCCACGCAGCATCAGTCGTTTACTTTGCTGTTTTACGTCTACATTACACAATCTTGCAGGATAGTATCACTAAATATATTTTAACCAGAGAACTAGTCTGCTGGCGATCGAGTTAAAGCACAGTACTGAATATTCAGAGATGCACCCAATTGGATAGGATATTTAGGTAATTCGTTTTCCATTATTAGTTTCATAAACCTATCTGTATGTAATACATAATATTTACTTATAGTTTCATATTAATTGATATAAAATAATCTTCTTGAGGTGTGAATTCTTATCTGAATAAACTGTCAGATGTTATACCTCCATATGTGGTTAAAGTTTTACTTCTAATAGATACTCTATTGATAAAGATGTTTCATCACCAATATATATTTGAACAGTTATCACCGTATTTCAGGCACAGTTAAGAACTCTCTGAGGTGTAACAAACTGTCCTTAGCTGCGTTGTTTGACTTTTGATCACATCATTAATTGTGCTGCTGCTTTGAAGTACAATTTATATGAGTTGCAAAAAATAGAGGTTTTTCCTTAACTCCTAAATTATTTAGGTTGTTGTACATATGACCATACTGAATGTCACTTATTTTGTGTCTTTTGCTTCGCAAATTTTTTTTTCTTATTCATCCTGGATCTTTGACATATTTATTCTGTATGCATACTTCTGTCTAGTCCGACATGAAATTAATGAATCTACTTTTATCACATCTTAAAGAATATAACTGAGAGAGAGAGAGAGAGAGAGAGAGAGAGAGAGAGAGAGAGAGAGAGAGAGAGAGAGAGAGAGAGAGAGAGAGAGACAGAGAGAGTTTTCTTATCTTCTTCATTTAAGCAGCGAATTAAGATTGTATATATTTAAATTTACATTTCCTCGTCGCTATAAAAAAATCCGAAAATTAAACAATCGTTTCATCCGATACTAGTTTTGTAATATATAAAGCTTTACTAACCAGTTTAAAGTTGATCCATCCAAATGGTCATTACAACAACGTTATTTACTTACTTACTCACTCTCAATGTAATGTGTTTTTCTATCTTCTGAGAATACATTTATTAATCTAAAAGCATTGGTACAGATAGATAAAATACGTAGGGGCAAGTGTTTGTATGCAATCAAATACATATACCAACAATGGTATGGTCAGAATTAAAATGAAAGCGTCGCTTGAACAGCTGCCAGAATACAGTCAGGCAGGCATGTGATGTGGAAACACAGTTTTGTAGTTATAAAAGCTTAGAAGCAAGCAATTGTGAGTGAGTAGGTAAATAAGTAAATAGTATTGTTGTAATGACCTTTTGGCAAGATCAAACTTAAACTGGCATTTAAAAGACGATGCAATAAACAAAAACTTTGAGAGACGATACAATTGGATAAATACAATACCGGAGTAGAGAGAGGATAACATAACTTGCCAAAAAAAATCAAATGCGTTATACCACTATCATCTCTGATTGTTCAAGAAAATCGGTATCTCATCAACAAATCAATACCATGCTTAAAATTGCTGCTACAACAGCTATAATAACAACAACATTGTCAACAGTAACATTGTCTTAATGATATTCTTGAAAACCTAGATATCGCATACACCTTCATTTGTTCAATTTTTAGGAGAAAGTTTGTTACGGCTTTCACTTCTATTACATCTACCACTCCTATTCCTACATTTACCTCTAATTGTTAATAAAATAACCTTTATGTACTAACAATAACTAAATTCGTAAATTAAAGGTGATTCATTAATTCAAATTTAACAACAAAACAATCATGCTAAATAAAGTAATCCTAATAAAAAAATAAAAAGAAAACAAGTAGAAAATACAGGGTTAATTTTTATTTATTATGGTTTTTATTTGTTAGGAAAAAAACATTAGCACTTTTCTGCATCAGGAAAGCGCTTGTATTTTTACATTTCATCTTTGTATCCTCTTCAACTGAGTGACGAGAGAAGTACGGCGGAATAAATTAAGTTAGAAACAAAGTAGTGCATTATTATTATTATTATTATTATTATTATTATTATTATTATTATTATTATTATTATTATTATTATTATTATTATTTTTATTATTATTATTATCATTATTATTATGTGACATGAGAAAGAAGTTTATCTGATATTTTAGGCTGGTTATAAGGTCCCAGTGTTTAACACTCTGGCAGATTATTACCTTTTCCACATATTATTTTAAATTATTCACGGATATATATTTTGCTCATGATATACATTTAGAATTCTGTTTTGGTTTCTGTAAAATCTACATTTGTGATCACACAGGAAAATATTTATAAAAAAAATAGGAATTAATATTATGATCATATATATTTTGATTGCTGTAAAACAATCAATATTATGTCAACATTTGTGATCATACAGGGTAACATTTTCCTTTTATTAACTCATTACAGAGTTCTTATATTCGCATGATTGTGCATAACTTTACCCATTTACTCCAAATTACTTAACCTTATCTGTAATTAAAATTATTCAGAAAAATTATGAGAAATTAGCAATATTTTTAGTTATTAAAATTAGCACAAAATAATAATATTTGACATAAAAATATTATTAATTGCATTTTAAATAATTAATTAGTCAAATATTTACTGCTTGTATTTACTTGCAATCATTTTCATTAAGTTTTTAATTTGTGGTTTGGAGAAACCATCAAATCCATGAAAATTAATACCGCACTAATGAATGTGAAACTGCCGAGGATGTTTGCAGTATGCCTTATGCAAGTTTTTTGCTTTGATTAATTTGATTGTTACTAAATTCTAAATCACAGAACAATGCTGAAAATAAAGTTCAGTTATTTCATACGAGTTTCACCACAATGATCAAACAATAGGAATATGCATTAAATCTGACTTTTCTATATTTATTTTCCAATTTACCTCTCATTTTCAGTATTATTAGTACTTACGTATATTACACACTTCTTGGACTACATTCTTACTAATTTAAAAGCACAAGGCATTCAAGGGAAACAACACTTACTATGTACTGGATATACACATGTGTTTTTAACTTTTTGAAGTTTCTGAAGTAGATATTGAGATGAACCAGACAGAATTGAATTACAATAGTCCAGTCTTGAAAGTACCAAAGAATACACAAGTGTTTTGTGTCATCAACTGACAGATACTTGCGAATGGAGCTGATGCGTCTCAGCTCAAGATATGCAGCCCGGCTTATGTTCAAGACATGCTGATGCAAGAGTGTCAAGAGTGACACCGATGTTCCGTAATGACAATGTCTGACTGATTGAATTTAATGTTGGTGTTGCTAATATTTATTGTCTGAGGTCAAGGATGTGAATGTGAGTCTTTGTTTTGTAATCAGGATGGCGTCAATTTTATCATCATTCATCTGCAGCTTCTTACATGTCATCCATGATTTCACATCAGAAATGTACCTCTATAAGTCTTGGATGGTAGGTTAAACTTCAGCTGGATGGCTAGATTTGTATATTTGAGTGTCATCAGCATACAATTGGTGAAACACTGGATGATGATCTATGATATTTGAGAGTAGCTGATTGTATCGAATGAAGAAAACAAGTCAAAGAACAGACCCCTGCGGAATACCACAGCATAGATCAACTGGGCTGGAGTGTTTTCCATTTGCAGACATAATTTGTGTCTTGTTGACCAAATAGTACTTGAACCATCGTAAGGCCGTATCGTGAATGCCAAATACATGCTGGAGACGGTGAAGTAAAATATTATGGTCTATAGTGTCAAATGCTGCAGACAAGTCAAGGAGAGTGAGGACTGTAGTATGTTCGCAATCAAAAGCAGAGAGAAGGTCGTTGACTACTTTCAGAAGAGCGGTTTCATTACTGTGGCGAGAGCGATATGCAGACAGTACATTGCTGATATGAGTTTGAATATATACAAGTTGGGATATAACAACTTTTTATAAGATTTTTGACATGAATGGAAGATTAGAAAATGAATAATAATAATAATAATAATAATAATAATAATAATAATAATAATAATAATAATTATAATAATAATGTAACAGTCACAGTTTTACAGTGTTTACAGCAATTGACGAACCTTCGTAAAACGCTACAAACAATTGCATATAAGACAACCTGAATTACTCATGACAACTACTGATTTTCGGGGTTATTCAACAAGTTTTCTTTTTCATATAGAAAGAAAATAATTACCAATAAACAGAGAATAGTTGCTGAAACTCAGCCGATTACGGTACACTGTGTACATTCACGCCTGACCTACTGACGATTACATAGGATGCATTTGCTAATTTGGCACAATAAAGAGAAGTTTTATAGACTTGGGGTGTTTGAGGAGATTATATTCGATTACCAGATATGATACTCAACAGATGTCATCGATCCTTATATAAAATACTGGTCTTCATTTGATCCATCACAAGTACCATCTGTAAGTCGCAGCCGTTGCTATTTATATCTTAATGAGCATGCGCAAGATAGATTTAGTGTAGATCAACAGTACGGAGAACGATACGAGTTACCAAATCGTGGTTCGACTATATATTTTGAATAAAGTTTCAATAAAGTATTCTTTTCTTATGATAATTTCAACAAATATATATTTTTGTCTGGAAATAATCCTTATTTTGGAATAGATCAATAGTCTCAAGACTAGTTGGGAGTTTCCAACAATATTCCAATTTCTCCAATATTCAACACTTTTCCAACAGTATTCCAACTTTCAACGGTTTTCTAACAAATTTCCAACTATACGGTATTTAAGACCCGG